>CM069686.1:0-17500 GCA_036010785.1 Ammospiza maritima maritima
TCCGCCACTTCCTTCCGCCACTTCCTTCCGCCACTTCCTTCCTTCCTTCCTCCACTTCCTTCCGCCACTTCCTTCCTTCCTTCCGCCACCTCCTTCCGCCACTTCCTTCCGCCACTTCCTTCCTTCCTTCCTTCCTTCCTTCCTTCCTTCCTTCCTTCCGCCACTTCCTTCCTTCCGCCACTTCCTTCCGCCACTTCCTTCCGCCACTTCCTTCCTTCCTTCCTTCCTTCCTTCCTTCCTTCCTTCCTTCCTTCCTTCCTTCCTTCCTTCCTTCCTTCCGCCACTTCCTTCCGCCACTTCCTTCCGCCACTTCCTTCCGCCACTTCCTTCCGCCACTTCCTTCCTTCCTTACTTCCTTCCTTCCTTCCTTCCTTCCTTCCTTCGCCACTTCCTTCCTTCCGCCACTTCCTTCCTTCCTTCCTTCCTTCCTTCCGCCACTTCCTTCCTTCCGCCACTTCCTTCCTTCCTTCCTTCCGCCACTTCCTTCCTTCCGCCACTTCCTTCCTTCCTTCCTTCCTTCCTTCCTTCCTTCCTTCCTTCCTTCCTTCCTTCCTTCCTTCCTTCCTTCCTTCCTTCCTTCCTTCCTTCCTTCCGCCACTTCCTTCCGCCACTTCCTTCCGCCACTTCCTTCCGCCACTTCCTTCCGCCACTTTCTTTTTCCTTCCGCCACTTCCTTCCTTCCTTCCTTCCTTCCTTTCTTCCGCCACTTCCTTCCTTCCTTCCTTCCGCCACTTCCTTCCTTCCTTCCTTCCTTCCGCCACTTCCTTCCTTCTCTTCCTTCCTTCCTTCCTTCCTTCCTTCCTTCCTTCCTTCCTCCTTCCTTCCTTCCTTCCTTCCTTCCTTCCTTCCTTCCTTCCGCCACTTCCTTCCGCCACTTCCTTCCTTCCTTCCTTCCTTCCTTCCTTCCTTCCTTCCGCCACTTCCTTCCTTCCGCCACTTCCTTCCGCCACTTCCTTCCGCCACTTCCTTCCGCCACTTCCTTCCTTCCTTCCTTCCGCCACTTCCTTCCGCCACTTCCTTCCTTCCTTCCTTCCTTCCTTCCTTCCTCCCTCCCTCCCTCCCTCCCTCCCTCCCTCCTTCCTTCCGCCACTTCCTTCCTTCCGCCACTTCCTTCCTTCCGCCACTTTCTTCCGCCACTTCCTTCCGCCACTTCCTTCCTTCCGCCACTTCCTTCCTTCCTTCCTTCCTTCCTTCCTTCCTTCCTTCCGCCACTTCCTTACTTCCTTCCGCCACTTCCTTCCGCCACTTCCTTCCGCCACTTCCTTCCTTCCGCCACTTCCTTCCTTCCTTCCTTCCTTCCGCCACTTCCTTCCTTCCTTCCGCCACTTCCTTCCTTCCTTCCTTCCTTCCTTCCTTCCGCCACTTCCTTCCTTCCGCCACTTCCTTCCGCCACTTCCTTCCGCCACTTCCTTCCTTCCTTCCTTCCTTCCTTCCTTCCTTCCTTCCGCCACTTCCTTCCTTCCTTCCGCCACTTCCTTCCTTCCTTCCTTCCACCACTTCCTTCCTTCCTTACTTCCGCCACTTCCTTCCTTCCGCCACTTCCTTCCGCCACTTCCTTCCTTCCTTCCTTCCTCCCTTCCTTCCTTCCTTCCTTCCGCCACTTCCTTCCTTCCGCCACTTCCTTCCTTCCTTCCTTCCTTCCTTCCTTCCTTCCTTCCTTCCTTCCTTCCTTCCTTCCTTCCTTCCTTCCGCCACTTCCTTCCTTCCGCCACTTCCTTCCGCCACTTCCTTCCGCCACTTCCTTCCGCCACTTCCTTCCTTCCGCCACTTCCTTCCTTCCGCCACTTCCTTCCGCCACTTCCTTCCTTCCGCCACTTCCTTCCTTCCGCCACTTCCTTCCTTCCGCCACTTCCTTCCTTCCGCCACTTCCTTCCTTCCTTCCTTCCTTCCTTCCTTCCGCCACTTCCTTCCTTCCTTCCTTCCTTCCGCCACTTCCTTCCTTCCTTCCTTCCTTCCTTCCTTCCTTCCTTCCTTCCTTCCTTCCTTCCTTCCTTCCTTCCTTCCTTCCTTCCTTCCTTCCTTCCTTCCGCCACTTCATTCCGCCACTTCCTTCCGCCACTTCCTTCCTTCCTTCCTTCCGCCACTTCCTTCCGCCACTTCCTTCCTTCCTTCCTTCCTTCCTCCCTCCCTCCCTCCCACCCTCCCTCCCTCCCTCCTTCCCTCTGCCACTTCCTTCCTTCCGCCACTTCCTTCCTTCCGCCACTTTCTTCCGCCACTTCCTTCCGCCACTTCCTTCCTTCCGCCACTTCCTTCCTTCCGCCACTTCCTTCCTTCCGCCACTTCCTTCCGCCACTTCCTTACTTCCTTCCGCCACTTCCTTCCGCCACTTCCTTCCGCCACTTCCTTCCTTCTGCCACTTCCTTCCTTCCTTCCGCCACTTCCTTCCTTCCGCCACTTCCTTCCTTCCGCCACTTCCTTCCTTCCTTCCTTCCTTCCTTCCTTCCTTCCTTCCTTCCTTCCTTCCTTCCTTCCTTCCTTCCTTCCTTCCTTCCTTCCTTCCTTCCTTCCTTCCTTCCTTCCTTCCTTCCTTCCTTCCTTCCTTCCTTCCGCCACTTCCTTCCTTCCTTCCACCACTTCCATCCGCCAATTCCTTCGGCCACTTCCTTCCGCCACTTCCTTCCTTCCGCCACTTCCTTCCTTCCTTCCTTCCGCCACTTCCTTCCCTCCTTCCTTCCTTCCGCCACTTCCTTCCTTCCTTCCTTCCGCCACTTCCTTCCTTCCTTCCTTCCTTCCTTCCTTCCTTCCTTCCTTCCTTCCTTCCTTCCTTCCTTCCGCCACTTCCTTCCTTCCTTCCTTCCTTCCTTCCTTCCTTCTTCCTTCCTTCCTTCCTTCCTTCCTTCCTTCGCCTTCCTTCCGCCACTTCCTTCCGCCACTTCCTTCCGCCACTCCTTCCCACTTCCTTCCGCCACTTCCTTCCTTCCTTCCTTCCGCCACTTCCTTCCGCCACTTCCTTCCTTCCTTCCTTCCTTCCGCCACTTCCTTCCGCCACTTCCTTCCGCCATTTCCTTCCGCCACTTCCTTCCGCCACTTCCTTCCTTCCTTCCTTCCTTCCTTCCTTCCGCCACTTCCTTCCGCCACTTCCTTCCGCCACTTCCTTCCTTCCTTCCTTCCTTCCTTCCTTCCTTCCTTCCTTCCTTCCTTCCTTCCTTCCTTCCTTCCTTCCTTCCTTCCTTCCTTCCTTCCTTCCTTCCTTCCTTCCCTCCTTCCTTCCTTCCGCCACTTCCTTCCTTCCTTCCTTCCGCCACTTCCTTCCTTCCTTCCTTCCGCGACTTCCTTCTTCCTTCCTTCCTTCCTTCCTTCCTTCCTTCCTTCCTTCCTTCCTTCCTTCCTTCCTTCCTTCCTTCCTTCCTTCCTTCCTTCCTTCCTTCCTTCCTTCCTTCCTTCCTTCCTTCCTTCCTTCCTTCCTTCCTTCCTTCCTTCCTTCCGCCACTTCCTTCCTTCCTTCCTTCCTCCACTTCCTTCCTTCCTTCCTTTCCGCCACTTCCTTCCGCCTCTTCCTTCCGCCACTTCCTTCCGCCACTTCCTTCCTTCCTTCCGCCACTTCCTTCCTTCCTTCCTTCCGCCACTTCCTTCCTTCCTTCCTTCCTTTCTTCCTTCCTTCCTTCCTTCCTTCCTTCCTTCCTTCCTTCCTTCCTTCCTTCCTTCCTTCCTTCCTTCCTTCCTTCCTTCCTTCCTTCCTTCCTTTCCTTCTTCCTTCCTTCCTTCCTTCCTTCCTTCCTTCCTTCCTTCCTTCCTTCCTTCCTTCCTTCCTTCCTTCTTTCCTTCCTTCCTTCCGCCACTTCCTTCCGCCACTTCCTTCCTTCCTTCCGCCACTTCCTTCTTTCCTTCCGCCACTTCCTTCCTTCCTTCTTTCCTTCCTTCCTTCCTTCCGCCACTTCCTTCCTTCCTTCCTTCCTTCCTTCCTCCTTCCTTCCTTCCTTCCTTCCTTCCTTCCTTCCTTCCTTCCTTCCTTCCTTCCTTCCTTCTCTTCCTTCCTTCCTTCCTTCCGTCACTTCCTTCCTTCCTTCCTTCCTTCCTTCCTTCCTTCCTTCCTTCCTTCCTTCCTTCCTTCCTTCCTTCCTTCCTTCCTTCCTTCCTTCCTTCCTTCCTTCCTTCCTTCTTTCCTTCCTTCCTTCCTTCCTTCCTTCCTTCCTTCCTTCCTTCCGCCACTTCCTTCCTTCCGCCACTTCCTTCCTTCCTTCCGCCACTTCCTTCCTTCCTTCCTTCCTTCCTTCCTTCCTTCCTTCCTTCCTTCCTTCCTTCCTTCCTTCCTTCCTTCCTTCCTTCCTTCCTTCCTTCCTTCCGCCACTTCCTTCCTTCCGCCACTTCCTTCCTTCCGCCACTTCCTTCCGCCACTTCCTTCCGCCACTTCCTTCCGCCACTTCCTTCCTTCCGCCACTTCCTTCCTTCCTTCCTTCCTTCCTTCCTTCCTTCCTTCCTTCCTTCCTTCCTTCCTTCCTTCCTTCCTTCCTTCCTTCCTTCCTTCCTTCCTTCTTCCTTCCTTCCTTCCTTCCTTCCTTCGTCACTTCCTTCCTTCCTTCCTTCCTTCCTTCCTTCCTTCTCCTTCCTTCCTTCCTTCCTTCCTTCCTTCCTTCCTTCCTTCCTTCCTTCCTTCCTTCCTTCCTTCCTTCCTTCCCTCCTTCCTTCCTTCCGCCACTTCCTTCCTTCCTTCCTTCCGCCACTTCCTTCCTTCCTTCCTTCCGCGACTTCCTTCCTTCCTTCCTTCCTTCCTTCCTTCCTTCCTTCCTTCCTTCCTTCCTTCCTTCCTTCCTTCCTTCCTTCCTTCCTTCCTTCCTTCCTTCCGCCACTTCCTTCCGCCATCTTCCTTCCTTCCTCCACTTCCTTCCTTCCTTCCTTCCGCCACTTCCTTCCGCCTCTTCCTTCCGCCACTTCCTTCCGCCACTTCCTTCCTTCTTCCGCCACTTCCTTCCTTCCTTCCTTCCTTCCTTCCTTCCTTCCTTCCTTCCTTTCTTCCTTCCTTCCTTCCTTCCTTCCTTCCTTCCTTCCTTCCTTCCTTCCTTCCTTCCTTCCTTCCTTCCTTCCTTCTTTCCTTCCTCTTCCTTCCTTCTTCCTTCCTTCCTTCCTTCCTTCCTTCCTTCGCTTCTTCCTTCCTTCCTCCTTCCTTCCTTCCTTCCTTCCGCCACTTCCTTCCGCCACTTCCTTCCTTCCTTCCGCCACTTCCTTCTTCCTTCCGCCACTTCCTTCCTTCCTTCTTTCCTTCCTTCCTTCCTTCCGCCACTTCCTTCCTTCCTTTCTTCCTTCCTTCCTTCCTTCCTTCCTTCCTTCCTTCCTTCCTTCCTTCCTTCCTTCCTTCCTTCCTTCCTTCCTTCCTTCCTTCCTTCCTTCCTTCCTTCCTTCCTTCCTTCCTTCCTTCCTTCCTTCCGTCACTTCCTTCCTTCCTTCCTTCCTTCCTTCCTTCCTTCCTTCCTTCCTTCCTTCCTTCCTTCCTTCCTTCCTTCCTTCCTTCCTTCCTTCCTTCCTTCCTTCCTTCTTCCTTCCTTCCTTCCTTCTTCTTCCTTCCTTCCTTCCTTCCTTCCTTCCGCCACTTCCTTCCTTCCGCCACTTCCTTCCTTCCGCCACTTCCTTCCTTCCTTCCGCCACTTCCTTCCTTCCTTCCTTCCTTCCTTCCTTCCTTCCTTCCTTCCTTCCTTCCTTCCTTCCTTCCTTCCTTCCTTCCTTCCTTCCTTCCTTCCTTCCTTCCTTCCTTCCTTCCGCCACTTCCTTCCTTCCGCCACTTCCTTCCTTCCGCCACTCTCCTTCCGCCACTTCCTTCCGCCACTTCCTTCCGCCACTTCCTTCCGCCACTTCCTTCCGCCACTTCCTTCCGCCACTTCCTTCCTTCCGCCACTTCCTTCCTTCCTTCCTTCCTTCCTTCCTTCCTTCCTTCCTTCCTTCCTTCCTTCCTTCCTTCCTTCCTTCCTTCCTTCCTTCCTTCCTTCCTTCCTTCCTTCTTTCCTTCCTTCCTTCCGCCACTTCCTTCCGCCACTTCCTTCCTTCCTTCCGCCACTTCCTTCTTTCCTTCCGCCACTTCCTTCCTTCCTTCTTTCCTTCCTTCCTTCCTTCCGCCACTTCCTTCCTTCCTTCCTTCCTTCCTTCCTTCCTTCCTTCCTTCCTTCCTTCCTTCCTTCCTTCCTTCCTTCCTTCCTTCCTTCCTTCCTTCCTTCCTTCCTTCCGTCACTTCCTTCCTTCCTTCCTTCCTTGCTTCCTTCCTTCCTTCCTTCCTTCCTTCCTTCCTTCTTTCCTTCCTTCCGCCACTTCCTTCCTTCCTTCCTTCCTTCCTTCCGCCACTTCCTTCCTTCCGCCACTTCCTTCCTTCCGCCACTTCCTTCCTTCCTTCCGCCACTTCCTTCCTTCCTTCCTTCCTTCCTTCCTTCCTTCCTTCCTTCCTTCCTTCCTTCCTTCCTTCCGCCACTTCCTTCCGCCACTTCCTTCCGCCACTTCCTTCCGCCACTTCCTTCCGCCACTTCCTTCCGCCACTTCCTTCCTTCCTTCCGCCACTTCCTTCCTTCCTTCCTTCCTTCCTTCCGCCACTTCCTTCCGCCACTTCCTTCCTTCCTTCCTTCCTCCCTCCCTCCCTCCCTCCCTCCCTCCCTCCCTCCCTCCCTCCCTCCTTCCTTCCACCACTTCCTTCCTTCCGCCACTTCCTTCCTTCCGCCACTTTCTTCCGCCACTTCCTTCCGCGACTTCCTTCCTTCCGCCACTTCCTTCCTTCCGCCACTTCCTTCCTTCCGCCACTTCCTTCCGCCACTTCCTTACTTCCTTCCGCCACTTCCTTCCGCCACTTCCTTCCGCCACTTCCTTCCTTCTGCCACTTCCTTCCTTCCTTCCGCCACTTCCTTCCTTCCGCCACTTCCTTCCTTCCTTCCGCCACTTCCTTCCTTCCTTCCTTCCGCCACTTCTTTCCTTCCGCCACTTCCTTCCGCCACTTCCTTCCGCCACTTCCTTCCTTCTGCCACTTCCTTCCTTCCTTCCGCCACTTCCTTCCTTCCGCCACTTCCTTCCTTCCTTCCGCCACTTCCTTCCTTCCTTCCTTCCGCCACTTCCTTCCTTCCGCCACTTCCTTCCTTCCGCCACTTCCTTCCTTCCTTCCGCCACTTCCGCCACTTCCTTCCTTCCTTCCGCCACTTCCATCCGCCAATTCCTTCGGCCACTTCCTTCCGCCACTTCCTTCCTTCCGCCACTTCCTTCCTTCCGCCACTTCCTTCCTTCCTTCCTTCCTTCCGCCATTTCCTTCCCTCCTTCCTTCCTTCCGCCACTCCCTTCCTTCCTTCCTTCCTTCCGCCAATTCCTTCCTTCCTTCCTTCCTTCCTTCCTTCCTTCCTTCCTTCCGCCACTTCCTTCCTTCCTTCCTTCCTTCCGCCACTTCCTTCCTTCCTTCCGCCACTTCCTTCCGCCACTTCCTTCCTTCCTTCCGCCACTTCCTTCCTTCCTTCCTTCCGCCACTTCCTTCCGCCACTTCCTTCCGCCACTTCCTTCCGCCACTTCCTTCCGCCACTTCCTTCCTTCCTTCCTTCCTTCCTTCCTTCCTTCCTTCCTTCCTTCCTTCCTTCCTTCCTTCCTTCCTTCCTTCCTTCCTTCCTTCCTTCCGCCACTTCCTTCCTTCCGCCACTTCCTTCCTTCCTTCCTTCCTTCCTTCCTTCCTTCCTTCCTTCCTTCCTTCCTTCCTTCCTTCCTTCCTTCCTTCCTTCCTTCCGCCACTTCCTTCCTTCCTTCCGCCACTTCCTTCCGCCACTTCCTTCCGCCACTTCCTTCCGCCACTTCCTTCCTTCCTTCCGCCACTTCCTTCCTTCCTTCCGCCAATTCCTTCCTTCCTTCTTTCCTTCCTTCCTTCCTTCCGCCACTTCCTTCCTTCCTTCCTTCCTTCCTTCCTTCCTTCCTTCCTTCCTTCCTTCCTGCCTTCCGCCACTTCCTTCCGCCACTTCCTTCCTTCCGCCACTTCCTTCCTTCCGCCACTTCCTTCCTTCCGTCACTTCCTTCCTTCCTTCCTTCCTTCCGCCACTTCCTTCCTTCCTTCCTTCCTTCCTTCCTTCCGCCACTTCCTTCCTTCCTTCCGCCACTTCCTTCCTTCCTTCCTTCCTTCCTTCCTTCCTTCCTTCCTTCCTTCCTTCCTTCCTTCCTTCCTTCCTTCCTTCCTTCCTTCCTTCCTTCCTTCCTTCCTTCCTTCCTTCCTTCCTTCCTTCCTTCCTTCTTTCCTTCCTTCCTTCCGCCACTTCCTTCCGCCACTTCCTTCCTTCCTTCCGCCACTTCCTTCTTTCCTTCCGCCACTTCCTTCCTTCCTTCTTTCCTTCCTTCCTTCCTTCCGCCACTTCCTTCCTTCCTTCCTTCCTTCCTTCCTTCCTTCCTTCCTTCCTTCCTTCCTTCCTTCCTTCCTTCCTTCCTTCCTTCCTTCCTTCCTTCCTTCCTTCCTTCCTTCCTTCCTTCCTTCCGTCACTTCCTTCCTTCCTTCCTTCCTTCCTTCCTTCCTTCCGCCACTTCCTTCCTTCTTTCCTTCCTTCCTTCCTTCCTTCCTTCCTTCCTTCCTTCCTTCCTTCCTTCCTTCCTTCCTTCCGCCACTTCCTTCCTTCCGCCACTTCCTTCCTTCCTTCCTTCCTTCCTTCCTTCCTTCCTTCCTTCCTTCCTTCCTTCCTTCCTTCCTTCCTTCCTTCCTTCCTTCCTTCCGCCACTTCCTTCCGCCACTTCCTTCCGCCACTTCCTTCCGCCACTTCCTTCCGCCACTTCCTTCCTTCCTTCCGCCACTTCCTTCCTTCCTTCCTTCCGCCACTTCCTTCCGCCACTTCCTTCCTTCCTTCCTTCCTCCCTCCCTCCCTCCCTCCCTCCCTCCCTCCCTCCCTCCCTCCCTCCCTCCTTCCTTCCACCACTTCCTTCCTTCCGCCACTTCCTTCCTTCCGCCACTTTCTTCCGCCACTTCCTTCCGCGACTTCCTTCCTTCCGCCTCTTCCTTCCTTCCGCCACTTCCTTCCTTCCGCCACTTCCTTCCGCCACTTCCTTACTTCCTTCCGCCACTTCCTTCCGCCACTTCCTTCCGCCACTTCCTTCCTTCTGCCACTTCCTTCCTTCCTTCCGCCACTTCCTTCCTTCCGCCACTTCCTTCCTTCCTTCCGCCACTTCCTTCCTTCCGCCACTTCCTTCCTTCCGCCACTTCCTTCCTTCCGCCACTTCCTTCCTTCCTTCCTTCCTTCCGCCATTTCCTTCCCTCCTTCCTTCCTTCCGCCACTCCCTTCCTTCCTTCCTTCCGCCACTTCCTTCCTTCCTTCCTTCCTTCTTTCCTTCCTTCCTTGCTTCCTTCCTTCCTTCCTTCCGCCACTTCCTTCCTTCCTTCCTTCCTTCCTTCCGCCACTTCCTTCCTTCCTTCCGCCACTTCCTTCCTTCCTTCCGCCACTTCCTTCCGCCACTTCCTTCCTTCCTTCCGCCACTTCCTTCCTTCCTTCCTTCCGCCACTTCCTTCCGCCACTTCCTTCCGCCACTTCCTTCCGCCACTTCCTTCCGCCACTTCCTTCCTTCCTTCCTTCCTTCCTTCCTTCCTTCCTTCCTTCCTTCCTTCCTTCCTTCCTTCCTTCCTTCCTTCCTTCTGCCACTTCCTTCCTTCCTTCCGCCACTTCCTTCCTTCCTTTCGCCACTTCCTTCCGCCACTTCCTTCCTTCCTTCCTTCCTTCCTTCCTTCCTTCCTTCCTTCCTTCCTTCCTTCCTTCCTTCCTTCCTTCCTTCCTTCCTTCCTTCCTTCCGCCACTTCCTTCCGCCACTTCCTTCCGCCACTTCCTTCCGCCACTTCCTTCCGCCACTTCCTTCCTTCCTTCCGCCACTTCCTTCCTTCCTTCCGCCACTTCCTTCCTTCCTTCTTTCCTTCCTTCCTTCCTTCCGCCACTTCCTTCCTTCCTTCCTTCCTTCCTTCCTTCCTTCCTTCCTTCCTTCCTTCCTTCCTTCCTTCCTTCCTTCCTTCCTTCCTTCCTTCCGCCACTTCCTTCCTTCCGCCACTTCCTTCCTTCCGCCACTTCCTTCCTTCCGCCACTTCCTTCCTTCCGTCACTTCCTTCCTTCCTTCCTTCCTTCCGCCACTTCCTTCCTTCCTTCCTTCCTTCCTTCCTTCCGCCACTTCCTTCCTTCCTTCCGCCACTTCCTTCCTTCCTTCCTTCCTTCCTTCCTTCCTTCCTTCCTTCCTTCCTTCCTTCCTTCCTTCCTTCCTTCCTTCCTTCCTTCCTTCCTTCCTTCCTTCCTTTCTTCCTTCCTTCCTTCCGCCACTTCCTTCCTTCCGCCACTTCCTTCCTTCCTTCCTTCCGCCACTTCCTTCCTTCCTTCCTTCCGCCACTTCCTTCCTTCCGCCACTTCCTTCCGCCACTTCCTTCCTTCCTTCCTTCCTTCCTTCCTTCCTTCCTTCCTTCCTTCCTTCCTTCCTTCCGCCACTTCCTTCCTTCCGCCACTTACTTCCTTCCTTCCGCCACTTCCTTCCTTCCGCCACTTCCTTCCTTCCTTCCTTCCTTCCTTCCTTCCTTCCTTCCTTCCTTCCTTCCTTCCTTCCTTCCGCCACTTCCGCCACTTCCGCCACTTCCGCCACTTCCTTCCTTCCGCCACTTCCTTCCTTCCTTCCTTCCTTCCTTCCTTCCTTCCTTCCTTCCTTCCTTCCTTCCTTCCTTCCTTCCTTCCTTCCTTCCTTCCTTCCTCCCTCCCTCCCTCTCTCCCTCCCTCCCTCCCTCCCTCCCTCCTTCCTTCCGCCACTTCCTTCCTTCCGCCACTTCCTTCCTTCCGCCACTTCCTTCCGCCACTTCCTTCCGCCACTTCCTTCCTTCCTTCCGCCACTTCCTTCCTTCCGCCACTTCCTTTCTTCCGCCACTTCCTTCCGCCACTTCCTTACTTCCTTCCGCCACTTCCTTCCGCCACTTCCTTCCGCCACTTCCTTCCTTCCGCCACTTCCTTCCTTCCGCCACTTCCTTCCTTCCTTCCGCCACTTCCGCCACTTCCGCCACTTCCGCCACTTCCGCCACTTCCGATACTTCCTTCCTTCCTTCCTTCCGCCACTTCCTTCCGCCACTTCCTTCCTTCCTTCCGCCACTTCCTTCCTTCCTTCCTTCCTTCCGCCACTTCCTTCCGCCACTTCCTTCCGCCACTTCCTTCCGCCACTTCCTTCCTTCCTTCCTTCCGCCACTTCCTTCCGCCACTTCCTTCCGCCACTTCCTTCCTTCCTTCCTTCCTTCCTTCCTTCCTTCCTTCCTTCCTTCCTTCCTTCCTTCCTTCCGCCACTTCCTTCCTTCCTTCCGCCACTTCCTTCCTTCCTTCCTTCCTTCCTTCCTTCCTTCCTTCCTTCCTTCCTTCCTTCCTTCCGCCACTTCCTTCCGCCACTTCCGTCCGCCACTTCCTTCCGCCACTTCCTTCCTTCCTTCTTTCCGCCACTTCCTTCCTTCCGCCACTTCCTTCCTTCCGCCACTTCCTTCCGCCACTTCCTTCCTTCCTTCCGCCAC
Organism: Ammospiza maritima maritima; assembly: GCA_036010785.1. Lineage (NCBI taxonomy): Eukaryota > Metazoa > Chordata > Aves > Passeriformes > Passerellidae > Ammospiza > Ammospiza maritima. The sequence goes on from CM069686.1 coordinate 11,429, forward strand.
TTCCTTCCTTCCACCACTTCCTTCCTTCCGCCACTTCCTTCCTTCCTTCCGCCACTTCCTTCCTTCCTTCCTTCCTTCCTTCCTTCCTTCCTTCCTTCCTTCCTTCCTTCCTTCCTTCCTCCACTTCCTTCCGCCACTTCCTTCCTTCCTTCCGCCACTTCCTTCCTTCCTTCCTTCCTTCCTTCCGCTACTTCCTTCCTTCCTTCCGCCACTTCCTTCCTTCCTTCCGCCACTTCCTTCCTTCCGCCACTTCCTTCCTTCCTTCCTTCCGCCACTTCCTTCCTTCCGCCACTTCCTTCCTTCCGCCACTTCCTTCCTTCCTTCCTTCCTTCCTTCCTTCCTTCCTTCCTTCCGCCACTTCCTTCCTTCCTTCCTTCCGCCACTTCCTTCCTTCCTTCCGCCACTTCCTTCCTTCCCTCCTTCCTTCCTTCCTTCCTTCCTTCCTTCCTTCCTTCCTTCCTTCCTTCCTTCCTTCCTTCCTTCCGCCACTTCCTTCCTTCCTTCCGCCACTTCCTTCCTTCCTTCCTTCCGCCACTTCCTTCCTTCCGCCACTTCCTTCCTTCCTTCCTTCCTTCCTTCCTTCCTTCCTTCCTTCCTTCCTTCCTTCCTTCCGCCACTTCCTTCCTTCCTTCCTTCCTTCCTTCTTTCCTTCCGCCACTTCCTTCCTTCCTTCCTTCCTTCCTTCCTTCCTTCCTTCCTTCCTTCCTTCCTTCCTTCCTTCCTTCCTTCCTTCCTTCGTTCCTTCCTTCCTTCCTTCCTTCCTTCCTTCCTTCCTTCCTTCCTTCTTTCCTTCCTTCCTTCCTTCCTTCCTTCCTTCCTTCCTTCCTTCCTTCCTTCCTTCCGCCACTTCCTTCCGCCACTTCCTTCCGCCACTTCCTTCCGCCACTTCCTTCCTTCCTTCCGCCACTTCCTTCCTTCCTTCCGCCACTTCCTTCCTTCCTTCTTTCCTTCCTTCCTTCCTTCCGCCACTTCCTTCCTTCCTTCCTTCCTTCCTTCCTTCCTTCCTTCCTTCCTTCCTTCCTTCCTTCCTTCCTTCCTTCCTTCCTTCCTTCCTTCCTTCCTTCCTTCCTTCCTTCCTTCCGCCACTTCCTTCCTTCCGCCACTTCCTTCCTTCCTTCCTTCCGCCACTTCCTTCCTTCCTTCCGCCACTTCCTTCCTTCCGCCACTTCCTTCCTTCCTTCCGCCACTTCCTTCCTTCCTTCCTTCCTTCCTTCCTTCCTTCCTTCCTTCCTTCCTTCCTTCCTTCCTTCCTTCCTTCCTTCCTTCCTTCCTTCCTTCCTTCCTTCCTTCCTTCCTTCCTTCCTTCCTTCCTTCCGCCACTTCCTTCCTTCCTTCCTTCCGCCACTTCCTTCCTTCCTTCCTTCCGCCACTTCCTTCCTTCCGCCACTTCCTTCCGCCACTTCCTTCCTTCCTTCCTTCCTTCCTTCCTTCCGCCACTTCCTTCTTTCCGCCACTTACTTACTTCCTTCCGCCACTTCCTTCCTTCCGCCACTTCCTTCCTTCCTTCCTTCCTTCCTTCCTTCCTTCCTTCCTTCCTTCCTTCCGCCACTTCCTCCCTTCCTTCCGCCACTTACTTCCTTCCTTCCTTCCTTCCTTCCTTCCGCCACTTCCTTCCTTCCTTCCGCCACTTCCTTCCTTCCTTCCTTCCGCCACTTCCTTCCTTCCTTCCTTCCGCCACTTCCTTCCTTCCGCCACTTCCTTCCGCCACTTCCTTCCTTCCTTCCTTCCGCCACTTCCTTCCTTCCTTCCGCCACTTCCGCCTCTTCCGCCACTTCCGCCACTTCCTTCCTTCCGCCACTTCCTTCCGCCACTTCCTTCCGCCACTTCCTTCCTTCCTTCCTTCCTTCCTTCCTTCCTTCCTTCCTTCCTTCCTTCCTTCCTTCCTTCCTTCCTTCCTTCCTTCCTTCCTTCCTTCCTTCCTTCCTTCCTTCCTTCCTTCTTTCCTTCCTTCCTTCCTCCCTCCCTCCCTCCCTCCCTCCCTCCCTCCCTCCCTCCCTCCCTCCTTCCTTCCGCCACTTCCTTCCTTCCGCCACTTCCTTCCTTCCGCCACTTTCTTCCACCACTTCCTTCCGCCACTTCCTTCCTTCCGCCACTTCCTTCCTTCCGCCACTTCCTTCCTTCCGCCACTTCCTTCCGCCACTTCCTTACTTCCTTCCGCCACTTCCTTCCGCCACTTCCTTCCGCCACTTCCTTCCTTCCGCCACTTCCTTCCTTCCGCCACTTCCTTCCTTCCTTCCGCCACTTCCGCCACTTCCGCCACTTCCGCCACTTCCGCCACTTCCGATACTTCCTTCCTTCCTTCCTTCCGCCACTTCCTTCCGCCACTTCCTTCCTTCCTTCCGCCACTTCCTTCCTTCCTTCCTTCCGCCACTTCCTTCCGCCACTTCCTTCCGCCACTTCCTTCCGCCACTTCCTTCCTTCCTTCCTTCCGCCACTTCCTTCCGCCACTTCCTTCCGCCACTTCCTTCCTTCCTTCCTTCCTTCCTTCCTTCCTTCCTTCCTTCCTTCCTTCCTTCCTTCCTTCCTTCCGCCACTTCCTTCCTTCCTTCCGCCACTTCCTTCCTTCCTTCCTTCCTTCCTTCCTTCCTTCCTTCCTTCCTTCCTTCCTTCCTTCCTTCCTTCCTTCCTTCCTTCCTTCCTTCCTTCCTTCCGCCACTTCTTTCCGCCACTTCCTTCCTTCCTTCCTTCCGCCACTTCCTTCCTTCCGCCACTTCCTTCCTTCCGCCACTTCCTTCCGCCACTTCCTTCCTTCCTTCCGCCACTTCCTTCCTTCCGCCACTTCCTTCCTTCCGCCACTTCCTTCCTTCCTTCCGCCACTTCCTTCCTTCCTTCCTTCCTTCCTTCCTTCCTTCCTTCCTTCCTTCCTTCCTTCCTTCCTTCCTTCCTTCCTTCCTTCCTTCCTTCCTTTCTTTCCGCCACTTCCTTCCTTCCTTCCGCCACTTCCTTCCTTCCTTCCTTCCTTCCTTCCTTCCTTCCGCTACTTCCTTCCTTCCTTCCGCCACTTCCTTCCTTCCTTCCGCCACTTCCTTCCTTCCGCCACTTCCTTCCTTCCTTCCTTCCGCCACTTCCTTCCTTCCGCCACTTCCTTCCTTCCGCCACTTCCTTCCTTCCTTCCTTCCTTCCTTCCTTCCTTCCTTCCTTCCTTCCTTCCGCCACTTCCTTCCTTCCTTCCTTCCGCCACTTCCTTCCTTCCTTCCGCCACTTCCTTCCTTCCTTCCCTCCTTCCTTCCTTCCTTCCTTCCTTCCTTCCTTCCTTCCTTCCTTCCTTCCTTCCTTCCTTCCTTCCTTCCTTCCTTCCTTCCGCCACTTCCTTCCTTCCTTCCTTCCTTCCGCCACTTCCTTCCTTCCTTCCGCCACTTCCTTCCTTCCTTCCTTCCGCCACTTCCTTCCTTCCGCCACTTCCTTCCTTCCTTCCTTCCTTCCTTCCTTCCTTCCTTCCTTCCTTCCGCCACTTCCTTCCTTCCTTCCTTCCTTCCTTCCTTCCTTCCTTCCTTCCTTCCTTCCTTCCTTCCTTCCTTCCTTCCTTCCTTCCTTCCTTCCTTCCTTCCGCCACTTCCTTCCGCCACTTCCTTCCGCCACTTCCTTCCTTCCGCCACTTCCTTCCTTCCGCCATTTCCTTCCTTCCGCCACTTCCTTCCTTCCTTCCTTCCTTCCTTCCTTCCTTCCTTCCTTCCTTCCGCCACTTCCTTCCTTCCGCCACTTCCTTCCTTCCTTCCTTCCGCCTCTTCCTTCCTTCCTTCCGCCACTTCCTTCCTTCCTTCCTTCCTTCCTTCCTTCCTTCCTTCCTTCCTTCCTTCCTTCCTTCCTTCCTTCCTTCCTTCCTTCCTTCCTTCCTTCCTTCCTTCCTTCCTTCCGCCACTTCCTTCCTTCCTTCCTTCCTTCCGCCACTTCCTTCCTTCCTTCCTTCCTTCCTTCCTTCCTTCCTTCCTTCCTTCCTTCCTTCCTTCCTTCCTTCCTTCCTTCCTTCCTTCCTTCCTTCCTTCCTTCCTTCCTTCCTTCCTTCCGCCACTTCCTTCCGCCACTTCCTTCCGCCACTTCCTTCCGCCACTTCCTTCCGCCACTTCCTTCCGCCACTTCCTTCCTTCCGCCACTTCCTTCCTTCCTTCCGCCACTTCCTTCCTTCCGCCACTTCCTTCCGCCACTTCCTTCCTTCCTTCCGCCACTTCCTCCCTTCCTTCCGCCACTTACTTCCTTCCTTCCTTCCTTCCTTCCTTCCGCCACTTCCTTCCTTCCTTCCGCCACTTCCTTCCTTCCTTCCTTCCGCCACTTCCTTCCTTCCTTCCTTCCGCCACTTCCTTCCTTCCGCCACTTCCTTCCGCCACTTCCTTCCTTCCTTCCTTCCGCCACTTCCTTCCTTCCTTCCGCCACTTCCGCCACTTCCGCCACTTCCGCCACTTCCGCCACTTCCTTCCTTCCGCCACTTCCTTCCTTCCTTCCTTCCTTCCTTCCTTCCTTCCTTCCTTCCTTCCTTCCTTCCTTCCTTCCTTCCTTCCTTTCTTCCTTCCTTCCTTCCTTCCTTCCTTCCTTCCTTCCGCCACTTCCTTCCGCCACTTCCTTCCTTCCGCCACTTCCTTCCTTCCTTCCTTCCTTCCTTCCTTCCTTCCTTCCTCCCTCCCTCCCTCCCTCCCTCCCTCCCTACCTCCCTCCTTCCTTCCGCCACTTCTTTCCTTCCGCCACTTCCTTCCTTCCGCCACTTTCTTCCGCCACTTCCTTCCGCCACTTCCTTCCTTCCGCCACTTCCTTCCTTCCGCCACTTCCTTCCTTCCGCCACTTCCTTCCGCCACTTCCTTACTTCCTTCCGCCACTTCCTTCCGCCACTTCCTTCCGCCACTTCCTTCCTTCCGCCACTTCCTTCCTTCCGCCACTTCCTTCCTTCCTTCCTTCCGCCACTTCCGCCACTTCCGCCACTTCCGCCACTTCCGCCACTTCCGATACTTCCTTCCGCCACTTCCTTCCGCCACTTCCTTCCGCCACTTCCTTCCTTCCTTCCGCCACTTCCTTCCGCCACGTCCTTCCGCCACTTCCTTCCGCCACTTCCTTCCTTCCGCCACTTCCTTCCTTCCGCCACTTCCTTCCTTCCGCCACTTCCTTCCTTCCTTCCGCCACTTCCTTCCTTCCTTCCGCCACTTCCTTCCTTCTGCCACTTCCTTCCTTCCTTCCTTCCGCCACTTCCTTCCTTCCGCCCCTTACTTCCTTCCTCCACTTCCTTCCTTCCGCCACTTCCTTCCTTCCGCCACTTCCTTCCTTCCGCCACTTCCTTCTTTCCTTCCTTCCGCCACTTCCTTCCTTCCTTCCTTCCTTCCTTCCTTCCTTCCTTCCTTCCTTCCTTCCTTCCTTCCTTCCTTCCTTCCGCCACTTCCTTCCTTCCGCCACTTCCTTCCTTCCTTCCGCCACTTCCTTCCTTCCTTCCTTCCGCCACTTCCTTCCTTCCTTCCTTCCGCCACTTCCTTCCTTCCTTCCTTCCTTCCTTCCTTCCTTCCTTCCTTCCTTCCTTCCTTCCTTCCTTCCTTCCTTCCTTCCGCCACTTCCTTCCTTCCGCCACTTCCTTCCTTCCTTCCTTCCGCCACTTCCTTCCTTCCTTCCTTCCTTCCTTCCTTCCTTCCTTCCGCCACTTCCTTCCTTCCTTCCTTCCTTCCTTCCTTCCTTCCTTCCTTCCTTCCTTCCTTCCTTCCTTCCGCCATTTCCTTCCTTCCTTCCTTCCTTCCTTCCTTCCTTCCTTCCTTCCTTCCTTCCTTCCTTCCTTCCTTCCTTCCTTCCTTCCTTCCTTCCTTCCTTCCTTCCTTCCGCCACTTCCTTCCTTCCTTCCTTCCGCCACTTCCTTCCTTCCTTCCTTCCTTCCTTCCTTCCTTCCTTCCTTCCTTCCTTCCTTCCTTCCTTCCTTCCTTCCTTCCTTCCTTCCTTCCTTCCTTCCTTCCTTCCGCCACTTCCTTCCGCCACTTCCTTCCGCCACTTCCTTCCTTCCGCCACTTCCTTCCTTCCGCCACTTCCTTCCTTCCGCCACTTCCTTCCTTCCTTCCGCCACTTCCTTCCTTCCTTCCTTCCGCCACTTCCTTCCTTCCTTCCGCCACTTCC